>CM068367.1:1234892200-1234910855 GCA_034769895.1 Magicicada septendecula
TAATTATATAGAAGGACTTGTGTACATTATAAGTGTAAAATAACATACTCAGAGGTACAGCATAGTGTTGGCACATTGAACAATTAAATAACACATAAATTTATAATAAAAGAAAAGGGACTAATGTCAGTATGACAACTGAGATGTAATACCACTAATGTAAGGCAACTCAATAATTATTGCCATGAATAATTATTTACTAAGTATAACTAATATAAGTATCATAAGTATCATAAGTATTTACTAATGATGTAAATTAAATATAAGTTATATGTGATCCCAGATGCATGAAGCAGTAGGTATTTTCCAACAAATGTCAGAATACCAGAGCAGACCAAAACACTGCCAAACCTTATCATTACTATAATAAACATTATGCAAACTAGGCTATATGTAATCAAAAGACGAAGATGTAATGTAGAATAAGAAAAAAAATGTAACACTCAAGGATATTGAATGATAGGCTGATGGAAAGTGTAAATAAATTAAAATAAAAGAAGACTAGCTAATACTGAGGTAATCAGAAGTTGTGATGATTAGTTCAGTATGGATAGGTCACAGCAAATATGGTTTAGAAACTAATACTAACATAAAATGAATAAAAACAATTAGCAATGTCATAGACCAGGTGTCTAGCCAAAAGAAATAGTATTATTATGAATAAAAATTAGGTAATTATATAAAATACTGCTGTGCAATAATAATAAGATGTCACAGAGAACAAAGGTGAACAATAATAATGCATTAAATGTAAGAAATATTATTATAAGAAAAGGATAAAGGCATTGTAAAAAATATTGAGGTAGGCCTAAACTACCATAGACGATTTTTGACAAAGATAAGACAAAGACGATAGACAAATTACCACCTTAAACTTTAATGAGAAGGGGTAATAATTGATAAGGAAGTAGTAATGATAAAAGTTTATTAAAATTGAACACAATAAATAAGATAAAATGGAAAATAAGATATGTAAACAGATAGTAAAAAATAGTAATAAGTTTATTTTGTTAATCATTATCAAAGTTATATGGTGTGGGTAACCGAAATACTCGTATTAAAAAGACAGAAGCAATGGGAGTAACGAAAAGTTGATTAGAGTACTTTTAAGTGAACAATTTGAATTATAAGGAATTAATTATTTACAATTCCTTGGTTTACATAAGTGAACCGAGTTTTGATAATCTGAAACCCAGCGAGATGACACCAAGAACGCGTCTATTTTGCCGAATAATCCCGAACGTACACGGAAATTGCAAAAACTGACCAATCAGGGGTCATTATTGAGCTTTAGGAACCAGATTGTAACAGAAGTGAGTACACAGTTCATCTCGAGACATCGACGAGGGATCCACACAGGTCACCGAAGACAACAATGCAGAATTGATAGCCGACAGCTGATCAAAATCGTCTTAACCTCGAATAGCGAAATTGAGGTTAGGTCAAATGTAAACAAAGAGAAAGTATTTTTATATCAGTGTTATAATCCGGAGTACGTGCGCATAGGCAGTGAAATAATTAATAATTATTAATATTATTAAATTAAATAAAGAATTTTAATAGTGATACTACCAGAAACGACATCGAACGCAAGTTGAGTATTAGTCTACTAAATACTCAGAATAGTAAATAAAATTTTCAATGACGATATTAACGAAACTGATTAATCACATTATATTAATTTAAATTCAACAAAGCTTGAAACAATATTTAAATTAATAATTCAAATAATTATTATTGAAGAAATTAATAAACAAAGACAAATGACTTAATGTATTTAATTGATTAAAATGTTTTATTAAATGGTAGTAATTGTAAGAGAAGAGATTTGGTCATATGGACAATTAATAGGTTTGAAGTGTAACAAGAGCTATTGAGCGAATTTAAAAAAGAAACAAAAAGGTGAATTAATTTTAACCAAACCTTATTTTCAGAATTAACTTGATGAACATACCGTGATAGGATGTATCAACTAATTCATGATAAATTTTAAAAACTTTGATTTATCATATTGTAGCATGACAGATAATGCCCGTAGTTCTGAATAGAGAGAATGATCATAAAATAAAATAAAAACATTTTAAATCCAAGAAAGCAATATAAAAAATTAATTAAGAACCACCGTAAAGCACAATCATAGATTGAAGTAAAAGTTTCATAAAGACCAATATTACAATGAGTGATGAGTAATAAAAATATACTTCAAAACTAAAAATACAAAAAAGGTAATACCCAGGTAGAAAAGGAAGTAAGGAAGAAACCCAAACAAGACAACATCCACAATAAGAAAAGGAAATACTTCTATAAGAAACAAGGAGAATAGGAGTAATTAAAGAAGAAACCCAGAACAAGACAACACCCACAAGAAGAAGGAGTGCTCTTATAAGGAACAAAAACCCAAACCCCAAAAGAAAGTAATAAAAATAATAACAAATGAAAGTATAACAAGATCCCAAATTTAGAAAACAATGTAAAATAAACATAAGCCAAAAGTGTATAAAGTAGAATTGAAAGTGAACCAATGTGAATTAATTATATAATGCAAAAAACAAACCTTCATTATCCTCAATAAACAGATTTCTTGATTTTAAAAAGACTATAAAAATAATTAGAAATAAAATCAAAGAATAAAAAGGGGATCAGTGCAAGTTTTTGTGTTATAATAAATAAACCTTATGTGTCAATATTGCAGTTCATAAACTGAGTAAATTGTGAAATAATACAACTTTGAAGTGTTTATATTATGTCAATGAATAATCTTAAATAAAGTATTATCATGACAGATAATAGAAGTGTTTCTAAATAATAACTGCCACTCTTTATATACAACATTCATTAGAATGACAGTAGATAAAACAAGAGCAGGCCATATAAAAAGTGAAGTGATCAAGAACCATTACCCCCAAAAATCAAACAAAAACACAGATATGACTGAAAATAAAACTAGGTGTAAGAAATAGAGTAAACGATGGAAGGGCAGATCTGTTTTGTTTATTTAGAATAAGTTTAAATAGCTCAAGGATAAAATGTCTGAGAGTACAATCCTTTTAGTATAAAACTTTTATTATGAAAATATTTATTATGTTTTAAAAATAGTTAATCCAGATTAAAATGTCTGAGTTAGTAAGACTATTGTTAATTTCAATCATGTGTTATGAATTAATAGTATAAATTATATACTAATTGTTCTTTTATTAAAATAAGAAAGTGTTAATTAATGTCATATTAAAATAGAAATTCAGAGAGGGTATAAACAAAATGTAGGCCTATTATTTAAAAACTTTGTATGCAAAAACTGTTAGAAATCTAGGCCAAATGTTAAAACTAAACAGCATCAATCAAAATTGATGAAATAAGTACAGAAAAACAATTAAACTGATGGAATTTATATAAGGTAAATCAGTCATAGAGTCATGTAACTGGAACTATAATTAAGAAAGGTTTTGTAAAAAGATAGCAAGAATGATTGTTAAAAATGCAAATGTAGAAACTGAAAATTCAAAGGGGGGAGTCACATATTAATGTATAATATTTAAAAAGAGAACCAATTAATCAAATTACAAGAGATTAAGGGAAGATAAACCTTTTATGTCAATCTGAGATTTAATACAATCATTAATATAACATGTAAAATGGCAACATTTTTTAGAAGAACAGGAAGTAACATTTAAGACTTACAATTTTCAAAATGAAGTAAATATAGCATTTTATATCAAAAACTTAATAAAACTATCTTATTTGATATCAAATCAAGCAGAATGAACTGAAGAAGAAGATTATGTATTTAGTAATTAATAAATTTAAATAATAGCAAAAATATATATTCAGTTATATAATGTAAAATTTTCAAATGTACAGGATGTAAAATAATTTTGAAACAATGGATTGCTAATATTAATTTGGCTAAGACTTTAGGAGAAGACGAAGGAAGTGAGTTAGTTCATTATTAGATGTTGTGAAGTACACTTGATACGAGCTCTTAAGCAATTATTAACCTACAGCTAAGACATAAATGGCGCATATTCGATAAGCCTAGCCTGATGCGAAAAACGCGAGTTTTGTAAAATTACACTTAAACCGTAAATTCAGTGAAACGAACACCTACAAACATTATATTAACTTCAAACAAGAACAGAACACAGTGAATACACAATTTAAACGATTTAAACATTAATTCCATACAACGAAACAAATAGCGCAATTATCACCCCAATAAACGGAAGTGAAACATAACTTTAACAACACATTTTATCGAAGTGGACCACTAACACTTAACCAGAACCACTCCACAATAACCAGAAGGAATAATCGCAACTGCAGGAACGAGAAATCACAGGAAAAGCAGCCTTTATTGAAAGCAGAACCAGCGAGGTGCATTCGTCTGACATCTGAAGTCGAAGCGGCCATCTTTTTCTTCCCACAATCCAACGCGACACTGCCTGTGAAGCTGAACGGTTCGAAAATTTCTTTACTTGCTAATATATATTGAATGTTATATATGTATTTTAATTTTTAAGCTGACATATTGTAATGTTATACTTTCCATACTTTGCCCTTTTTCTCTGACTATCTATAAAATAACTGTTTAAAGAACCCAATAATAAATAATTGTACACACTATTGATATAACCTGAGAGAGTCGATTAATCAATCGATAGAAAATCGATTATATTACCATTTGTCAATAAAATTCCTTGAAGATTATAAAATTGAATATTGTTTATTTCTACATAATAACTAGTATAATATATCATTTTAATTGAGCAATAACTACCAGAATTTCTCCACTTAGAAAGAAGATAACCTACAAATAAGAAAAACTCACTAATCGATTGTTTTTGGAGACAATCCTATTAACTGGTGAAGGAATTTTAAATACTAAAAAGGACATAATTCAATTAAAACAAATAATAAGACGGAACACCACGAGACATTTTATAACAATTAATTTTAAATTAATTTAATTTAAAAAAAAATAAATAAATAATAAAAAAAATTTTTTTTTACAAACAAACACAAATTAAGAATTATTTAATTGGTTACAATATACTAATCATTATGTATTGAATTAACTTTAAGACTGTTCCAAAATATTTAATAATGTTCAACCCTATTAGCGAGGAATATCGAAATACCTGTATTTTTTGTGTTATCCAATTTGATGAAGCAGATAATGAATCTTTTCACTAAAATGAATTCCTAACCGTATTGTACGGATATCTTAATGTTGTAAAAGCGGTATTAATAATTTAAAGTTGATTAATTAATGTTCCAATGAAACTAGCTTTAACCTCAAAGATTGACAAAAGTCACATGTTTGTTTTTTATGTTATTCATTAAGAAATTTTAATAATGTTATCACTCTCCCACTACTAAATAATGATAGTAGTACATTGCTTTATGTTTTTTGTATCTTCCAGTCTCAAAGAACCTACTTTATTTATAAAATAATTAAACCAAACCTTAACGTCCCATGTGGCGAAGACTAAAAAGTCAGTATGGTAGACCCTGAGATATAATAAATAGAAAGAGTCTGGCAATTAACATTCTGTGATATTGAACAATATAAATAACACATAAATGGAAGGAATATTTAATAAGATTATTGTGATTTAATACCAGTTCATAAATAGTTTTGGGGAAAATAAAAACATGATTTGACCTAACAAAGAGTTCGAACAAATTATTTCTATAAACTAAGACGTTACAGGTTAGGTGGACAGCAACAACGGTTGGCGACACCGGTGGCGGCAACGAGTCGGTTTAAATAATTCTTTTTAACCATCACTGCAGATTTACATTGCTCTTCATATATCAATTGAAGTAAGTATGTGTCTAAAAGATAACTTGTAATTCCAGTAAAAAGTCACCAACACCGATCCATCTTATCAACGAGAAAACGTCGAGAATCAACTACGAACTCATTGAACCCGAACATAAAATAAACTAATTATTACACGACTGCTAAAAAGGAGTGTTATGTTTTTAGTGGTAGGGTATGTATGTATGTATGTTTGTTCCACTATAACTTTTTAACGGCTTTACCGATTTTGATGTTCGATGGCTCGATGGATTCCTTACTTCACCAGAAGTGTCATAGGCTATATATCACCATGAGTTGACTTCCGGTTTTGACCGGAAGTGAATACAAGTGATCGGTTCTAAGGATTTTTTTGTTCGTTTATTGGTCCAGCAGGTGGCGCCAGTGGAAGGTATTCTGTAAAGTTCACTCCAGATAGTGCTCGCGATTTAAGACCACGCTCACTAATACTATGTTAGCGCGCTATTGTGTGAGAGTATAGATGTGGAATCCGTGAGAAATCGAGAACACGAGAACAGCTGATCTGAAAGTATATATATATATATATTGGTTTGCTATATATATTTCTCTCTGCGAAATATGGTGAACCTGAAATACATGAAATGACGGATCAACAATATGCCGCAGCAGTAAACTTAATGAATTTTCAGCAGCGCCAATTGTTCAAAATGTTTTCAGACAGATTGCTTCCAAGTGAAAATAATACTGAGCCATTACGTGTGTTCGTTACTGGAGGAGCAGGCACCGGCAAAACTGAAAATTATTGTAGAACAGATTCGGCGTCTTTCTCATTTACATGCAAGCAGAGCTGTTACGGTAGCAGCACCCACAGTGTCGCTGCAAGATTGATTGGAGGTAGCACTTTGCACTCTACTTTTTCCCTTCCTATCGAAAAAGGCAAGGTGACAGCTCTTCGCCCTCTTACTGATGAGCGTCTTCAAAGGGAACGGCTAAGGTGGAAGCATATTAATTGGCTAATCATTGACGAAATCTCAATGGTACCCTATACTACCCTAAGAAATATTCACTTAAGGTTGCAACAGCTTAAAATGAATGATGCTCTCTTCGGGGGTGTCAATATTATTTTGTTTGGCGATCTAATGCAGTTGCCGCCTGTATCAAAAGCAGTTGGTGGTACCTACTGCTTCAAGCAGCCTCATTACATATCAGCTGAAATTAATTTGTGGACACTGTTTAGTTTCTGTGAATTACCTCAAAATATGCGGCAAGCTAACGACACTACTTTTATAGACATTCTAAATAATTTACGAGTCGGCCAACTCACCATGCAGCAGCTAGAAATTTTAGATCGTCGAAGAGTTCCTTTGACAGATGAATTTGCTGATGGCGAGTTTCTGCGTATTTTCCCAACCACTAAATATGTAGAAGAATATAATGCTATGATGACTGAAAAGTTGAAAACATCATCTAAAGTTTACGATATTGCAGCGGTGGATGTGTCTGTCGAAGCTAAGAATTACGGACAAAAGTTAAAGAAAGACTTCATACCAACGGATTCAAACAAAACTGGAGGTATTCCAAACTCTTTAGTAATCGGAGTCGGATCTAGGGTAATGTTGCGAAAAAACATTAATGGTAATCATGGTCTGGTCAACGGAGCAATCAGTATCATTAGAAAAATTGAGTGGCCTGCACTACGTCGAGATCAGCTTCAACCTGGTGAGCTTCCACAAGCCGTATTTGTAGAATTTGATGACAGATCAATTAGGGGAAATACTGCTGGTATTGGAGTAAAGATAGAGCCCACCACTGTTGAATATGATGCTTTGCGAGGCCAGGGCAAAGTAGAACGACGTATGCTACCATTAATATTGTGTTGGGCTGTAACAGTACATAAACTCCAAGGCACTACTTTAGACAAAGCAGTCATTGATTTGAGTAGTAATATTTCTGCCAAGGGTCAGGCCTACGTCGCACTAAGTCGTGTGGAAACATTAGAGGGATTAGCAATAAGTTGTCTGGATCCACGAAAATTGTTGCATGAACCGCACGATAAAACTCACTTGAGGAATTAAATCGACTCAGAAATCTGTAGACCAAAGCTCTTTCTTTATCATTTCTAATAAATTAAATTATTTAGTTAATTATATAATTTATAAAACAATTTATCGAAATGTTTGTATCATACTAGTTATATAATAGTATATAAAATAAAGTTATACTATATTTATAAGTTTATAAGTTCATACGTTAATTATACTATGTACATAATAAAGTTTCTAAATAAAACTATGTAAAAATTGAAATTTTGTTTGCACTTCACACATATGCACGCACACACGCACGCACACACTGCACATTCCCATTATACTCTTTTTAAAAACAAAAAGGAATAAAATAAAAAAATAATTAAAAAAATTAAAAAACACGACTGCCAAAAAATAAATGAATAAATAAAAAATAAATTGATAAAAACACTAAATTAAAAAAAACTAAATAAAAATAATATTTAGTAAAAATCACAAAATCTAAGTAAAGTCGATTTAAAAAGCCAAAAACAAGGTATTGAAATTCAGCTCTGATCAGATTTAACGAAAATGTTATGAATGATTAAACGCATAGTAATTTTATTAGTTTTAAATTACTTTTCGATGTTGAATATTATCAATGCATCATATGAAGACTACAATTATAAAAAATATTGGTGCTAAAATTTTGCTCTTCAATTTTAATTTTCAATGCAGTCGGTGGCTGTTTCTAAATAGATTTGTTCTTTTCATTCAACAGCCCCCGACTGCATTGAAAATTAAAATTGAAGAGCAAAATTTTATCAGCAATATTTTTTATAATTGTAGTCTTCATATGATGCATTGATAATATTCAACATCGAAAAGTAATTTAAATCTAATAAAATTACTATGCGTTTAATCATTCATAACATTTTCGTTAAATCTGATCAGAGCTGAATTTCAATACCTTGTTTTTGGCTTTTTAAATCGACTTTATTTAGATTTTGTGATTTTTACTAAATATTATTTTGATTTAGTTTTTTTTTTATTTAGTGTTTTTATCAATTTATTTTTTATTTAATCATTTATTTTTTGGCAGTCGTGTTTTTTAATTTGTTTAATTATTTTTTTATTTTATTTAAACAATTACTAAACCAACGATCACAAGCTTCAAGATTTTTAAAATATTCATTAGCATTAATAATAATAAAACTCTAAACAGGGGCATACTTGGTTCGCTACAAATTGACGCAACCAACGTGTGGCTTTTAACCTGTACCACGCGAGATTCGTTATAAATTGACACACAAACGTGGGGCTATTAACAAACACACTGGAAGAGAGAAAGGTTCGTTATAATGTGTATATTAATTGTAAATAATTTGACGTTGTTTATATATTTTTGTACCTCCTCGGATTTGACTTTGTATATATTAATTGTAAATAGTTTGTAATTTTATTTAACTTATGTTTATATGTATAAGTATGTCCGTTTATTTACAATATACATCATTCATTGCTTAAGTGTTTATTTTCAACTATCCTTTTCCATGCACGATGTGTGTTACACGATTTTTGCAAGTGAAGCGGTTTTCAATTAGGCCTATCCGCTGTATACACAAGTGAGTGCACGAAATGCGAGACTTATTACATGCCTTCCACGGCATACAGGAAATTATGTAAAAGTTGTCATTTTTGCCGCTGAAGAACAGCTAACGCCCAAATGTAAATTCCTTTCTACCTCAGCACACATTTCAATTATTTTTGTACGAAATAGTTTTCAACTATGAGGATACACATATTACATACTCAACACAATAATATAAGTGGTAATTATTTTCCATGCATGATGTACGTATTTGTGTATTTTACACAATTTTTGCAAGTGAAGTGGTTTTTAATTATCCGCTGCATACACAAGCGAGTGCACGAACATAGACTTATTACATGCCTTCCACGGCATACAGGGAATTATATACAAGTTGTCATTTTCATCAAGAGTATCTTACAACGACCGCCAGATGCAGAAGAAAAACTGTCGACCTTTTTTTCGTTTAATACGACCGCCAGATGCAGAACACACTACCTTTTTCCCTATATACCAGTGGCAGCTGGTGACCTTTCACCCGGAGGGGCATAATCATAAAAAATTTTAACAATGTAAAATCTTACCTGAAAGGGAAAGTGGATTGAATGAAGCCAATTATTTCATAAAAGTAAATTCCGCGTTCTATTTTTCATAGATATGAACTTTTTCAACACTTTGTCTACGAAACTGTCAATATCTTGCACTAAATTTTTATTTATGGACATCATTGCCAACGCATTTAAACGATCATTACCCATAGTATTTCGCAAAAATGTCTTGAATCTTTTAAGAGTTGAAAAACAACACTCTCATTCTGCAGTTGTCATTGGCGTTGTTAAAATTATTTTTAGTATTTTTATAGTTTCCGGGAGAATATCAGTAAGATTATGTTGCAGCAGTAATCTAAGGAAGTTTGTGGCTCTAATTATTTGACTAAAGTCCGGTCGTGAGTAAATAACTTCTAATTCTGTTTTTAAACGAGTCTGGTCTAGAAATGGATATGACGAACACACTGTATCCAAAATGCCCGCTGGAAATTCTTTTGAATATTTTGCTATTGATTCTGAATTAAACAACTGAGCTGCTTGCGGATGGCCACGATATGAGAATATGTTTTTCATCTGTAAAAGAATTACATCACACACTTCTTTGGCAAACGCACTTCTTGGTAAATTATCTTCTTTTCTTCTCCTCTTTATTGAATGAAAATTTTCTTCAATAGTCTCAGTCTCGTTTCTAATGTTTTAACACAAATCTCAAAATTTTGAATATCACTTTGAAGTTGGATACTATCCTTATTTCTTGACTGGATTTGATTATAAAGACTGTCAACATCAGGCAAAAATTTGTGAAAAAATGTAAGCCAAAACAAAAATTCTGTGTCTTCTAGAGCTCGGCTGAGACCAGAAGCTTCATTAGAAGTAGCGCTTCTTAGGCATTTATCTTCAATCTCTTCAAACACTTCTATGAGCTTCTATTGATTCTCGAACACAGTATTGACTGTTCTAATGTTACAGTTCCATCTGGTTGTTGCTACTTTTCGTAACCTGTGCTTGACTATTTCTTCTAACATATCGCACCTATTTGAAGAATTTGAAAAAAGGTAGGAAATTATTAAAATATTAAATTATTAAAAAACACTCGCGCTTTAGCATGCTGTGATGCTGCATTTTGGATCAAGAGATTAAGCTGGTGAGCATAACAATGTATGTAATGAGCGTAAGGATATTTCTTCTTAATAAAACTTTGACCACCACCTGTAGCACCACTCATTACATTTGCCCCATCATATGTTTGAGCGATTAACTTTTGTGGTGTTTCCATAATTGTAGGATCAATTTCACCTTCTATACATTTTTGTATCCCTTCTGCTGATTTATCCTTGACTCTTCTAAAGCACCAAAAACTCTCACGAACAGTTCCATCAAAAACGTATCTAAATATTAGTACTATTTGGCACCAATTCGTAATATCTGTAGTTTCGTCACATTGACTAGCCAAGAAATCGGAATTTTTAATTTTATTATAAATTTTATCTTTGCACACAGCCAACATGCTATCTAAAATATCGTTCTGTATACTTTTAGAAGTCCCCTTAAACACTGTAGCGTTCTGCAGATGTTCTCGCAACACAACATCAAGTTCTGCAGAAAAATGAACTAATTCTCTAAATATTCCAGGATTTACC
Organism: Magicicada septendecula; assembly: GCA_034769895.1. Taxonomy (NCBI): domain Eukaryota; kingdom Metazoa; phylum Arthropoda; class Insecta; order Hemiptera; family Cicadidae; genus Magicicada; species Magicicada septendecula. Next base: position 1,234,903,768 of record CM068367.1, read on the forward strand.
AATTCTTCATTCTCGCGGTGACCTCTAAGTCCCAACTTAAAAGCACTGCAAAATTTTACTCAACAATACTCAACAAAATTTTACGTTACAAAATATAACGGTTCTTTCTAACATGTTCATTATGTTCAAGAACATGTGTCCGATAAGCTGAATTAAGCTGTGTCAAAATATTTACTTCGCCTAGTAAAGCCAGTTGTGTGCATGCATTAATATGGCTTCGAGATGATTCATGTTTTTTTATTTTAGTAGGAAGATGATGCAAATCTTTTATGCCCTTTCTGGCCCAATTTGCATCCATTTCTATTCCTGCAGGGTTGAAAAATTATACACACGGAAAACTGTACAACAAATTCGAAACTTCACACCCACATATCCAATTATTTCTATTATAAATGTCTCTTGAGAAACGCCGAGTAAATTAATATTTTGGGCTTTCCTTTCACTGGTCTGTGTTAAATTTAGATCAGGTAATGGCCGGCCTAAATTTTTAATATTTATTTTATCCTCTAAAGAAAGTCCGGTAAAATTTGTTTTTATTAAGACACTGACTCGATTCATGTTTGTAGGCGACACGTGACACAAAACACAAAAACACGTATGATAAAAGTAAACTGACGATCAACGAACGGCACATCGACACAACTGTTAAAAACTCGCACAGGCCGCTGAAAAGTAGCGGCCCAAACACATGGTTTATTAAACGGTGATATTCGCTATGACGTCACACGACTCGTCACGTAGTCATGGCAACCAGGCCGCAAGTCTCTTCGCGGCCCTGTCTATTTGGTTCACGCTACCTACTACGCGTAAGACAGATAAATACTTCCATTCTAATCTAAATCAACGTTTAAAAAACATTGCTCATCCTTTACCTTTAAAATAAACAAGAGAAAAAGGACAGACAGTTAACTATGGTAATGTGATTTAATTTTTTTGTTCTCTGTCAAGGGGGGCGCGCGGCCTTACGGCCACAATAAGAAACCGCCAGTGTTGTATAGCCTACTTACCACAGAGACATACATTTCATTAAACATAACCGTCTTCGTCGCCAAAATTCAATTTTACCCCCACCAATCATACACAACCAATAACTACACTGTCCGCCAATTCACGTCGCTTACATTAAAGATTAAAGATGGCCGACTTTGCGATTGGCCGACGGTCGCTGTGTGGTGTGATCCGGTTGCTGGATTCCGGAACACGGCCGCCATTTTTCACGAGACGTTTTTGGCGGGCGTTGTGGGTCGAAGGTTATTGTGTGTAGCCTATACATTTTTTAAGGTGTCCGCCTTCCTTCGATGTTACGGACCCGGAAAGGAAGACAGGAAAGGGTAAAGGCCGGGAGGCGGGGAAAGTCGAACCTGTGTGACGTCACAAGTAAAGAAATAATTATGCTTAAACAACAACGGTCTCTTCGTGCAGTGGTTAGCATGCCGATCTTGGTAACCGGAGGTCCGGGTTCAAATCCTAGAGGGGCCATAATTTATTTTCGCTGCTGTCATACCCAAACCAGCTGTCTCGATTATATTTATTTATTTTGAGGTGTCCTCCATCCTTCTTTACCCAGACTTTGGACTGGCTACGATAGATAGATAGCGGTATTCGTCGTTTAAAAAGTAACACTATCTAAAGAACATGTAGTTGAAGTTACGGACCGGGAAAGGAAGACAGGAAAGTATAAGTTTAGGCAGGGCGAAAGATGTAAAGGAATGATGTTCGGTGGCGCGAGAAAATGTTAATTTTCCAAGTCGCTGTATACGTCAGATACAGTATAACGTGTAGGGAAATGCCATGAGAATAGATATTCGTCTATGTGAGGTGAAGGAGTGGAAGGAGGATCTGGTTGGGGATTTCGTACAAATCGAAAAAGAGGTTGGGGTTTGGAAGGACCCGGTTGAAGGTCCAGGAGAGATGGTGGTGGGGTTTAAAGGACCCGGTTGAGGAGTGGGTAAAGGGAATGCAAAGAGTCCCTCGTAAGGACTTTGCAGGAACGGATTTTCAGGGATGGGATTGTTGATAACTGACAACGATGGTGCACGTAGAACATTCACAACTGCTGTCGGACGCATACGTCTCGCCTCATTGTAGGCCTATTCTTGTGAAACCGTAGCGGGGAACTGAAAAAAAAGAAATCAATACAGTTTCAGTGAAGGTTTCATAGCAACTAATAATTCTGAATATTAAATTATCTTTAATTTTTGTTTCAGTCAAAAAAAAAAATAGAAGTGACACGAGTTATATAATATCATTTATAATTACTAATGTAAGATGTAAAAAATATGTACTCAATAGGCAATTGATAGTACGTCTACAGTTTGATTCTACAAAAAAAGAAGTGACAGGAGCTTTATAAAATGTTTGCGTATACTACTAGTGTATGGTGTAAGAAATGTGTGTACGACAGGGAATTGATAGTAGGCCTATGTCTACAGTTTGATTCATGTAAAATAAAAAGTATACTTATTATATAAATAAAAGATGTGATTGATAAATACCGTATATTCGTTGATGTTTAATCTTTCCTTTTTCGGCTTCACCTTCTCCATTTCGTTCTCCTCTTCGTCACTAATAATAATTATAAGTGTTCAGCTTTTTGTTTAGGGGGGGGTATGCGATTATTTTTAGCCGCTTGCAACAGGACGCTGACTGTGAATGGCTAGATTGCGGAGAGGTGGGGCTTTGTCCGTGTGAAGCAGACTCCCACCGAGGCTCGACGGGCCTACACATTGCACAGTGACTGACTACACATTTCCTTCATCAGTTTTAGTTTGTTACTCGCGGAACCAACTACAACGAGAAGAATGATGATTTCCGAACGCAATAATTATCAGGACGGCGGCGGCGGCACGCGCCACCGAAGAATAACGACTACGCCCAACGCAAACGTCAAGGATGCACGCGCTGCCCGCTGAAGAACAGCTAACGCCCAAATGTAAATTCCTTTCTACCTCAACACACATTTCAATTACTTTTGTACGAAATAATTTTCATCTATGGACATACACATAATACATACCCAACACATTAATATAGGCTAAATGTAAATGGTAATTATTTTCCATGCATGATGTACGTATTTCTGTTTTTTACACAATTTTTGCTAGTGAAGTAGTTTTCAATTATCCGCTACACAAGTGAGTGCACGAACATAGACTTAGGCCTATTACATGCCTTCCACGACATACAGGAAATTATGTACTTACAAGTTGTCATTATCATCAAGAGTATCTTACAACGACCGCCAGATGCAGAAAACACTTTTTTTTCACTATATACTTACCACAGACACATAAATTTCATTAAACATAATCGTCTTCGCAGCCAAAATTCAATTTTACCCCCACCATTGGCTAGTGGTAGGATGCCTCGTCGTAGTATGGGTGAACGTTTGGTTTTAAAAGAAATTATACGATGTGTGTTTAAACCGAACAACAGTGTTGTTCTGTGAATAGGCCTACATAATGTGATTAGGTATTCTGTTTTGTTTTGTCCGCTTTATCTCCAATAAACAAATTTTTTTTATATGTAGGTCTACATGATGAAAATAAATGCCGCTGTCACATATTTATCATAGTTGAGTTTAAGATTGGTAACGAGTATAAAATAACATCAAAATAAAAGGTTACTAAGTAGAACATTTTGCAAGCATTATGATATTGCCTTTCAACAAACTATCTTTTTACCCCGTATTAATATAGACATGCATCACCTTTCTTTACAGAGAACGAACTTGAACAGTTTATATCAGTAAGTGAAAGTGCTGACATCAAGTTTGTAAATACAACACCTCTGCTGTAACAGCAAGTATTACTATCTAATTACCTTTCTAAAACGTTCAGACTAAACAAAATATTTTGCAATCCAAAACTATTAGGTAGGAGCGCTCTCTGAGTAACATGTGACGTGGTAGAATACCTATATAGGCCTACTTCACGAAGCCTACAAAATGTGATAAGAGTGGCGTGATGTAACTTACTTACGTAACGAAGTTTACTTATACAACAAATTAGTTAATTCGTCAAATATGCTATTTATAACGCGTATTCTCGTAAATTAAATTAAACAACAACAACAACAACAATAATAATAATAATAATAAAATTAATAATATCATTATAATAATCACAATAATAATAATAGGCCTAATAATTCTTGTTGTTGTTGTTATTATTATTACTATCATCAATAATCATCATCATCATAATCATAAATAAGAAATTGTAATAAACTAATAATAATAATAATAGTAATAATATAACTACTGTTACTATAACAATCGCCATCATCTTCCCCCTAAACATTAGGGCCATGGATTGTTCCGCACTCTAACCGAGGTGAAGTTAACACGACACCACGGCAAAGAGAATCAGTCAGCTTTTAATTACATGCAGATATGTGCTGCAAAGGGGAAGGGCGTTATTCTGTTCCATCGAAGTATACTATATGGATCGCGTGCTGCTTTCACTGAATTCGGTCCGACCGCTACACCAGTGGTGGGCAAGAACACTGCGTATGCTGTATACTTACTGTACCTGTACAAAGTCTGACTTTTCTGCTTTGTTATAGCTTTTGTTGCTCTAGCGGAGCATATTTTTGCGTTAAATGGTATAGCTATGTCAGTTTAACAGTTAATGACTCCAAAGCGGGAGGTTTTTAATAAGTTCTTTTCCAAAATAAACACATTTGTTTCACTGTAAGATTTCAGTATTCTGACACATTATTTCAGTTTGTCGCTAAGTTCTGTTGCGTTCATAAGTTAATCAGTTCTGTTGCGTTCTTACTTATTAACATTTAATGTTGAAGCCAGACGAATAAAGATAAGCGTAAGGGAAAACAAAGAATAAAAGACGTCAGCCGTAAACTTTAAAATGCTTACCTACTGCGTAAAAGAAGCTGGCGTAAACGCTCAATGGTCGTTAAAGTGTTCAATAAGCAATGCTAATTTACATTAATTATTTTATTTTATTTTATTTGCTACGTATTAACTGTATAAAAATTGTTTACATTAAACATACTAAATAATACAATAATTTAACTTTCAGCGGACACCAAGCTTAGAGAAGGTAGCTGAAGCGGTTCTTTCCTTAGCAATATCATAGCACAAGATTTTATAAAATAATGTCACTATTAATTTGATAAGTTTCACTTCATGCCTGTCTTTTAGAAAAATCATTGTTTGAAATATTTTTTCTAAACACTGTGCCGGCAAAGTTTTTGCAAGCTGATATAATCATTTTTTGGTATTAGTTAACTGTCAGATATAATCAATAAATTATACGTATATTTTACAATCTTTAAAACGTCTGATGACTTTCTAATTAAATTTCAGATTGATATAAAGTCAGTAAAATTTAGTGTAAACGCTCAAGTTATTGTCATCTGTTATCAGTTAGGCATAAGTAAAAACAAACTTTTATAATAATAAAACTTTTATAAGCAAAAATTGTCAGTAGAACTGTCCAAATGTAATAATTGTAAGGTGTCAAAACAAGTGCATTACTGACTGAATGACTCGTTTAGTACACCTGGTAACTTAGCGCCAAACGCTTTATTGCCCACCATTGTGTGGGAAGCTGTACGTGTTTCGGACCGTTTTTCTGCCGTTCAGTTTGCCTGTCAGCACACTGTTCAAGCAGGCTAACTGACTGAGCTTCGCTATCTTAGCAGAGTGTTGCATTTTTCGAACGGCAGATAGTCGAGGTAGGACTTACTCGATGTGGAACCTCAAATCCAAATCACTTCCTTTAAGTAAGTGCTATCTTGCACTAGTTACCCGCCCTAATAAGGATTATCTCAATGTTAGTGATAATGAAAATGTAGGCCTAGTAAGTAATAACAATCGTCGTTGTCGTCGTCGACTACTACTAGACTACTACTACTACTACTACTACTACTACTACTACTACTACTACTACTACTAGTACTACTGATAATAGTAATAATAGTAATCGTCATCAGATCTGTATGAATAAAATACATTTTCTGACATTCATCTTCATTTCTTTTAAGCTAATCGGAAATTAAGTAAATACATAGATAATTTTAAATTTTATTGTTCGAGTGTATAAAGCAAGTAAGTAAACATTCTTAGCCGATCAATGTCGATGAATTATAACAGAATATAATGAGAAAAATCTTTGGATATTTTACACACGCGCGCGCGCGCGCACACCCACACACACACACAGCTTACACTTTCTTGGAAATCTATTGTAAGACTTATCTAACAACACATCAAATCATTAAATTATCTTTACAATCTCAAAGCAATTAAATTATCCTTTAAGAACTTTTAATTTTTAATTAAATCCTTAAATTCGCAGTGACCGTCAATCAATGAATTTTCCAGTGAAGGGTGAGTGAGGATCTGTCAAAATAACACAAATTTTAACTTATTTGTGTCGACGTTTCGACAATGTATATTGCCATCATCAGGACCTAGGTATGAATACCAAAGAAATGTCAAACCCAACAGAACAATTATTTGGGTGAACGTGTTCGTGTATGTGAGTGTGTGTGCATGTGTGTACGCACACACGTGTGTGAGTGTGTATGCATGTATCATTGTGTATGTGAAGGAGTTGAGATATTTTGTTTACATCTTAAATGTTTTCTTTAAGCAAACGAGAAAATTATAATATCACAGAACTTAATTTATACACTATTACAATTTAAACTGCTATATGTAATGATATTTTAATTAATTATAAAAGCAATAATTAACAATTAGATATTAGATTGGTACAGGAAACGTTTATACATATAGCAGTCAACATATAGCGTAGTAAAATACAAGCTTATTATAACTAAAAACAGGTTGAGGGATGTTAAACTATGTAATTATTAAAAGTTAATTTTAACATGTTTCACTCACTACTGGTATTAAAGACAATCATAATTTATAAATATATAAATTACACAATAACAGTAGAACTTTACGACCTTACATCAGATAGTTAACATGTTACAAACACAAGTTTATGGTAAATTTATCTAACAAGTAAACTAAGATAACAATTGTAATCATATTGTTGTAAATTATAGTCCAGAGTACTATAGAATATTGTAAATTTATGTACATGTCTACA